>JAPDDO010000368.1:292500-293736 GCA_027422415.1 Schizothorax lantsangensis
CACACTTCACTCTCTAACACACACCACACACACACACACTACACACACACACAACACACACAAGAGGGCAGCAAAATATCACCTCACACACACACACGCACACACTCACACACACACACTTCACACACGTCACTCCACACACACACTCACGTTCACACACTCTCACACAACACATCAACTCTCCAAGCACACTCCTAAACCAAGAGTAACGACACAAGCACGAACAACACACACACAAACACACACACACACACAAAACACACACAACAACACAATCAACACAACACACACACACACATCACACACACACACCCCACACACACACACACACCACACACACACCACACTCACCCACACACACACACAACAACACCACACACACAGAGAGAGAGTTTGAGATCTCTACATTATATTCCTCCAGCAGCACGGTGTACAAATCACTGTTTGTGAAGCAACTACACACATCTTCATTGTTTGTAGAGAGAGACCACAAAACACAAACCCCACACACACACACACCACACACGCATGACACACACTCTCACACACACACACACACACCAACTCTCAACCATCACACACTCACTCACACACACACACACACTCACTCTCTCCACTCTCACTCACACCTCACACAAACACAACACAACACACACACTAAAGCAAACAACGTCCTAACTGAGACGACAAATCGCAAGAACGAGAGGTGGGGACTACTGTTTGTAGCATACCACCATCACAACACATGAGCGACACACAACACAGACAACGCAAAAACACACAAAACATCACTCAGAAACTAGAAACACAATCTCAGCGGGACAACACACAACACACAAGAAAACACAGACACATAACCACACACACACTCACAACTCTACACACTCACACACAACACACACACACATCTACTCTCTCACACCACCAACACACACAAAAAACACACACAACATAGCACACACTAAACACATCACTCACACACAACACACCACGAAAAGACAGAAGAGAACACAGGAGTTAAAACACCCAACCCCGAACACAAAACCAACGAACACACAAACCCATTCACTTCCTCTCACACACACACACCACACACACATCACTCTCCACAACACAAATAATCCACACGAACACCACACACACCCGACACACCACACACAAACAAACACACCCACATACACACACACACATCAACTCTCACACCACACACACGACCCAACAGAACACAACAGACAC
>JAPDDO010000029.1:0-45000 GCA_027422415.1 Schizothorax lantsangensis
TATTCAAACTCCAATGTCAAAATTCAACTCCAACTGTCAAAATCAAACTTAAAATTCCAGAATCCCTTGAGACTCAATCAGACTTCCCTTCTATGTACTATTTCTAATCCATTCAAACTAATTTAAGCTTCCACTCTATCTAATTCTATTTCTAATCTAGATCAATAAAGATCTATAAGATAAATCATGCTAGCAAATGGTAATAAACATGCTTTAAACATGCTAGTAACATGCTAATCATGCTAGAATCATGCTAGCAACATGCTAGTATAACTTGCTAATTCATGCTAACGACATGCTAATCATGCTAGAAACATGCTAGCGACATGCTAGTAACATGCTAATCATGCTAAAGACATGCTAGCGATATGCTAATCATGCTAGAAACATGTTAGCGACATGCTAGTTTACTTGCTAATCATGCTAGCGACATGCTAGTCACTTGCTAATAATGCTAGAAACAATGCTATCGCGACATGCTAATCATGTTAAAAAAATGCTAGCGACATGCTAGTTACTTGCTAATCAATTTAGCGACGCTAGTCACTTGCTAATCATGCTAGCGACATGCTAGTCACTTGCTAATAATGCTAGCAACATGCTAGTAACATGCTAATCATGCTAGAATCATGCTAGCAACATGCTAATAACATGCTAATCATGCTTTCAACATGCTAGTAAATGCTAATCATGCTAGAATCATGCTAGCAACATGCTAATCATGCTAGTTGACATGCTAGTAACATGCTAATCATGCTAGAAACATGCTAGCGACATGCTAATAGCATGCTTATCATGTTAGAAACATGCTAGCGACATGCTAGTAACATGCTAATCATGCTAGCGACATGCTAGTCACATGCTAAATAAATGCTAGAGACATGCTATAGCATGCTAATCATGTTAGAAAACATGCTAGCGACATGCTAGTAACATGCTAATCATGCTAGAAACATGTTAGCGACATGCTAATAACTTGCTATTCATGCTAAAACATGCTAGCGACATGCTAGAGACATGCTAATAGCATGCTAATCATGTTAGAAACATGCTAGCGACATGCTAGTAACATGCTAATCATGCTACAAACATGAGCGACATGCTAGTCACATGCTAATCATGCTAGAGACATGCTAGTAAGCATGCTAATCATGTTAGAAACATGCTAGCGACATGCTAGTAACATGCTAATCATGCTAGCGACATGCTAATAATGCTAGAAACATGCTAGCGAACATGCTAATAACTTGCTAATCCTGCTAACAACATGCTAGCGACATGCTAGTAACATGCTAATCATGTTAGAAACATGCTAGCGACATGCTAGTCACATGCTAATTATGCTAGAGACATGCTAGCAGCATGCTAATCATGCTAGAAACATGCTAGCGACATGCTAGTAACATGCGCTAATCATGCTAGTGAAATGCTAATCATGCTAGAAACATGCTAGCGACATACTAGTAACATGCTAATATGCTAGAGACATGCTAGCAGCATGCTAATCATGCTAGAAAACATGCTAGCGACATGCTAGTAACATGCTAATCATGCTAGTGAAATGCTAATCATGTTAGAACATGCTAGCGACATGCTAGTCACATGCTAATTATGCTAGAGACATGCTAGCAGCATGCTAATCATGCTAGAAACATGCTAGCGACATGCTAGTAACATGCTAATCATGCTAGTGAAATGCTAATCATGCTAGAAACATGCTAGCGACATGCTAGTCACTTGCGAGTCATGCTAACAACATGCTAGTCACTTGCTAAACCAACCTACAACCCACCCTGACTACCCTAGCAACCACATAGCAACACCTTAGTGACCAGCCCCGGGTACCCTAGCAACTGCATATCAATCATCTGACTCTATCTATCTATCTATCATCTATCTATCTATCAATCAATCTATCTATCAATCAATCAAAAACTTAAAACTTTAAAACTTATAAAACTTAAACTTTTAAAACTTAAACTTTTAAAACTTTTAAAACTGAAACTTTAAAACTTATAAAACTTATAAAACTTAAACTTTTAAAACTTATAAAACTAAAACTTTTAAAACTTATAAAACTTATAAAAACTTAAACTTTTAAAACTTATAAAACTTAACTTTTTTAAAACTTTCAAACTTTTTAAAACTTTCTGGTCCGCTTTCTCAAGCCAACTTAAAGTTTGTTCACAAACTTTTTTTATATAGTATTAAGTTGGCTTGTGAAAGCCAACTTACTGAAATCCTATTTAAACTTATTATTAGTGGTGCTTGCCAAAGGCAAGGCATCACTATTGTTATCTTGCATCCTTATTATTATTCTTCTTCTTCTGGACAAAACTTCGGTTCGCTACTCCTCCTGGACCGTTTGTCACAGACCCAGGAATGAGGCGTCAAATCGTGCGGCCTATTGAGGAATGGTGTGCTATATCTTTTATAAGCGATCGGTGTACGACGATAATCGTACAGGGGGCGAAAAATCGGCCGAAAAATCCCATCGACTTAACATTGCGGCCAACTTTGACGAGTCGTAGCTCAGAGTGAGAATTTCGTAGAAACATGTGAATCACCACATTTGAAGAGGCTATCAAGCTGTGCGAGAACATACCCCGCAATGGGGTATAAGTTGTACCCCTGGGCACAAGAGCGCCCCAAAGTTTGCCCCATTGACATACTATGGTGAGGACGGCCCATGAAACAGCACGCGTTTTTCCTACTATGGTAATTTACATAGGAATTTTGCATTGAACATAACTCTGCATCACAATATAATAGAGACTTGGGGGTGGGCTCATTTTACTCAGCCAACCAATCAGACTCTCAGAATCATTATGAAGCTGTGAAGCCACGCCCTAGCAACCATTTAGAGCACCCTAGCAACTGATCCCATAGACTGCCATTATAAAAGCCCAGATGGATATCTTTAGATCACAGTGTCATAGAGACATGGGGGTGGGCTCGTTTGACTCAGGCCGCAAGCAGCAAATCATGATTCACCATTGACACTTCCTGGCCATGCCCTAGCAACCACTGTCGATCACCCTAGCAACCCAAACCCAAAGAGGCATATCTTCAATCCGAATGTCATGGAGACATGGGGTTGGTTTATATCATTTATACTGGCAAGCACCTTTGGGGTATTATCATTGGGCAGCTGCCAAGCCACTCCTAACAACCAAACAGAGTACCCTAGCAACCGTCGAGCAAGACCTATATCTTTGCATCAGAACATAGTACAGACATGGGAGTTGGTTCTTTTGACTCATGCTAGCAAACCAGACTTCAAACATGCTAGTCATGCTAGCAGTGAATAGCTACATGCTAATAGTCATTAGCTAAGTGCTAATTCAGCTAAGAACTCTATAAAACTCCATAGTAACGATCTGTGACAACTAACAACTGCCTAGCAACACCCTAGGAACCACCCCAGGTACCATAGCAACACCCCAGAATACCCTAGCAACCGCATAGCAACACCCTAGCAACCACCCCAAGTACCCTAGCAACCACATAGCAACACCCTTAGCAACCATCCTGGGTACCCTAGCAACCGCATAGCAACACCCTAGCAACCACCCCAAGTACCCTAGCAACCGCATAGCAACACCATAGCAACCATCCTGGGTACCCTAGCAACCACCCTAGCAACCACCCCAAGTGCCCTAGCAACCAGCCTGGGTACCCTAGCAACCATCCTGGGTACCCTAGCAACCGCTTAGCAACACACATAGCAACCACCCCAAGTACCCTAGCAACCACATAGCACACCTTAGCAACCAACCTGGGTACCCTAGCAACCGCCCTAATAACCACCCCGAGTACCCTAGCAACAGCCCTAGCAACCATCCTGGCCCTAGCAACCAGCTTGGGTATCCTAGCAACCGCCTAGCAGTCAAAACTTTGGCGCGCTACTCCTCCTGCACCATTTGTCTTAGACCCTTGAATGAGGGGCCAAATCGACCGGCTCTTAATCTTTAAATATCATCCCATAAAATGTATAAGCACACCCTAGCAACCATATAGAGTACCCTAACAACTGTACAAACACATAAATAAGCCATATCTCAGCACCACAACATATTACAGACATGAGGGTGGCCTCTTTTGTTTTGGCTGAGAAACCAGTCTGTAAGTATCACCATGGTAACTGTGTAGCTACACCCTAGCAATCGCTTAGAGCACCCTAGAAACCATACAAACACATGAATAAGCCATATTTAAGCTCCACAACATCGTACAGACATGGTGGTTGTCTCTCTTGCAATCGCACAGAATACTGTAGTATCTGCCCTGCACTGAGTTTTGCCACTGCAAGCACCACTCACATTTTCTTCAGGAAATGTACATTCTAGTTAAGTTGGCTTGTGAAAGCCAACTTACTGAAATCCGATTTAAACTTCTTCTTATTATTATTATTCTTTTTATGAGACTAAATTTCTGACTGCTACTCCTCCTAGAGCTTTAACTCTACAAACTCCAAACTCAGTCCAGATCTTCAGACTGATCTCGCCGGGTGTGCTATATCTTTTCTAACGAATCAGACTTATGATATTCATAAAAATGAAGATTAAAAATCATAAAAATCCCATAGACTTACATTGACGGAATGTTCAGATGAGCCAAGACTATTCAAACTCCAACTGTCAAAATTCAAATCTAAACACACTGAAGCCCGTTAGACTCAATCAGACTTCCCTTCTATGTACTATTTCTATCCAATTTAAACTAATTTAAGCTTCCACTCTATCTAATTCTATTTCTAATCTATCTAAATCATGCTAGCAACATGCTAATCATGCTTTAAACATGCTAGTAAAATGCTAATAATGCTAGAATCATGCTAGCAACATCTAGTAACTGCTAATCCTGCTAGCAAAATGCTAGTAACATGCTAATCATGCTAGAAACATGCTAATAGCATGCTAATCATGTTAGAACATGCTAGCGACATGCTAGTAACATGCTAATCATGCTAGAAATATGCTAGTGACATGCTAATAAACTAGCTAATCATGCTAACAACATGCTAATTTTGCATGCTAATCATGCTAGTGACATGCTAATCATGCTAGAAACATGCTAGTGACATGCCTAGTAACATGCTAATCATGCTAGCGACATGCTAGTAACTTGCTAATCATGCTAGAAACATGCTAGCGACATGCTAGTAACTTGCTAACATGCTAGCAAACATGCTAGTGACATGCTAGTCACATGCTAATCATGCTAACAGCATGCTAATAACATGCTAATCATGCTAGCGACATGCTAATCATGCTAGAAACATGCTAGCGACATGCAGTAACATGCTAATCATGCTAGAAACATGCTAGCGACATGCTAGTAACATGCTAATTATGCTAGAGACATGCTAGTAGCATGCTAATCATGCTAGAAACATGCTAGCACATGCTAGTAACATGCTAATCATGCTAGCGAAATGCTAATCATGCTAGAAACATGCTAGCGACATGCTAGTAACATGCTAATCATGCTAGTAACTTTGCTAATCATGCTAGTAAACATGCTAGTGACATGCTAGTCACATGCTAATCATGCTAACAGCATGCTAGTAATATGCTAATCATGCTAGCGACATGCTAATCATGCTAAAAAACATGCTAGCGACATGCTAAGTAACATGCTAATCATGCTAGAAACATACTAGTGACATGCTAGTAACATGCTAATCATGCTAGAATTATGCTAGCGAGCATGCTGGTAACTTTGCTAATCATGCTAAATGACATGCTAATCATGCTAGGTACCCTAGCAACTGCATATCAAGACCCTAGCAACCGACCTGGGTACCTTAGCAACCACTTAGGAACACCCTAGCAACCACCCCGGGTACCCTAGCAACCGCATAGAAACATCTTAGCAACCACCTAGAATCCCTAACAACCACTCTGAGGTCCGTAGCATCTATCTATCTATCTAAATCTGACCTTATCTATCTGATCTATCTATCTATCTATAATCTGACCCTATCTATCTATCTATCTATCTATCTATCTTCTATCTACCTATCTATCCATCTATAATCTGACCCTATCTATCTATCTATCTATCTATCTATCTATCTATCTATCTACCTATCTATCCATCTATAATCTGACCCCTATCTATCTATCTATCTATCTATCTATCTATCTATCTATCTATCTATCTATCTATCTATCCATCTATAATCTGACCCTATCTATCTATCTAATCTATCTATCTACCTATCTATCCATCTATAATCTGACCCTATCTATCTATCTATCTATCTATCTATCTATCTATCTATCTATCTATCTATCTACCTATCTATCCATCTATAATCTGACCCTATCTATCTATCTATCTATCTATCTAATCTACCTATCTATCCATCTATAATCTGACCCTATCTATCTATCTATCTATCTATCAATCTATCTATCTATCTATCTATCTACTTATCTATCCATCTATAATCTACCCTATCTATCTATCTATCTATCTATCTATCTATCTATCTATCTATCTATCTATCTACCTATCTATCCATCTATAATCTGACCCTATCTATCTATCTATCTCCTATCTATCTATCTATCTATCTATCTATCTATCTATCTATCAATCATATCTATCTACCTATCTATCCATCTATAATCTGACCCTATCTATCTATCTACCTATCTACCTATCTATCCATCTATAATCTGACCCTATCTATCTATCTATCTATCTATCTATCTATCTATCTATCTATCTACCTATCTGTCCATCTATAATCTGACCCTATCTATCTATCTATCTATCTATCTATCTATCATATCTATCTATCTATCTATCTATCTACCTATCTATCCATCTATAATCTGACCCTATCTATCTATCTATCTATCTATCTATCTACCTATCTATCCATCTATAATCTGACCCTATCTATCTATCTATCTATCTATCTATCTATCTATCTATCTATCTATCTATCTATCTACCTATCTATCCATCTATAATCTGACCCTATCTATCTATCTATCTATCTATCTATCTATCTATCTATCTATCAATCAAACTTTAAGCTTTTAAAACTGTTAAATTTCAAACTATTTCAGACTGAAAATCTTCAAACTTCAAACTTTTAAAACTTATAAAACTTATAAAACTTAAACTTTTAAAACTTATTAAACTTATAAAACTTAAACTTTTAAAACTTATAAAACTTAAACTTTTAAAACTTATAAAACTTATAAAACTTAAACTTTTAAAACGTATAAAACTTATAAAACTTAAACTTTTAAAACTTATAAAACTTATAAAACTTAAACTTATAAAACTTAAACTTTTAAAACTTTTAAAACTTATAAAACTTATAAAACTTAAACTTTTAAAACTTAAACTTTTAAAACTTTTAAAACTTTTAAAACTTAAACTTAAAAAATTTTTTTTAAACTTTCCAAACTTTTTTAAACTTTTAAAACTTTTTTAAAACTTTCTGGTCCGGCTTTCTCAAGCCAACTTAAAGTTTGTTCACAAACTTTTTTATCTAGTTATTATTATTCTTTTTCTGAGACTAAATTTCTGACTGCTACTCCTCCTAGAGCTTTAACTCTACAGACTCCAAACTCAGTCCAGATCTTCAGACTGATCTCGCCGGGTGTGCTATATCTTTTCTAACTGATCAGACTTATGATTTTCATAAAACTGAAGATTAAAAATCATAAAAATCCCATAGACTTACATTGACGGAATGTTCAGATGAGCCAAGACTATTCAAACTCCAACTGACAAAATTCAAACTTAAATTCCCAGAATCCCTTGAGACTCAATCAGACTTCCCTTCTATGAACTATTTCTATCCAATTCAAACTAATTTAAGCTTCCACTCTATCTAATTCTATTTCTAATCTATCTGAATCATGCTAGCAACATGCTAATAATGCTTTAAACATGCTAGTAACATGCTAATCATGCTTTAAACATGCTAGTAACATGCTAATCATGCTAGAATCATGCTAGCAACATGCTAGTAACTTGCTAATCATGCTAACGACATGCTAATCATGCTAGAAACATGCTAGCGACATGCTAGTAACTTGCTAATCATGCTAGAGACATGCTAATAGCATGCTAATCATGTTAGAAACATGCTAGCGACATGCTAGTAACATGCTAAAGACATGCTAGCGATATGCTAATCATGCTAGAAACATGTTAGCGACATGCTAGTTACTTGCTAATCATGCTAGCGACATGCTAGTCACTTGCTAATAATGCTAGAAACATGCTAGCGACATGCTAATCATGTTAAAAAAATGCTAGCGACATGCTAGTTACTTGCTAATCATGTTAGCGACACGCTAGTCACTTGTTAGTCATGCTAGCGACATGCTAGTCACTTGCTAATCATGCTAGCGACATGCTAGTCACTTGCTATCCATGCACAAAAACATGCTAGCAACATGCAATAATAACATGCTAATCATGCTTTTCAACATGCTAGTAACATGCTAATCATGCTAGAATCATGCTAGCAACATGCTAATCATGCTATGACATGCTAGTAACATGCTAATCATGCTAGAAACATGCTAGCGACATGCTAATAGCATGCTAATCATGTTAGAAACAGCTAGCGACATGCTAGTAACATGCTAATCATGCTAGCGACATGCTAGTCACATGCTAATAATGCTAGAGACATGCTAGTAGCATGCTAATCATGTTAGAAACATGCTAGCGACATGCTAGTAACATGCTAATCATGCTAGAAACATGTTAGCGACATGCTAATAACTTGCTATTCATGCTAGAAACATGCTAGCGACATGCTAGAGACATGCTAATAGCATGCTAATCATGTTAGAAACATGCTAGCGACATGCTAGTAACATGCTAATCATGCTAGCGACATGCTAATCATGCTAGAAACATGCTAGCGACATGCTAATAACTTGCTAATCATGCTAACAACATGCTAGCGACATGCTAGTAACATGCTAATTCATGTTAGAAACATGCTAGCGACATGCTAGTCACATGCTAATTATGCTAGAGACATGCTAGCAGCATGCTAATCATGCTAGAAACATGCTAGCGACATGCTAGTAACATGCTAATCATGCTAGTGAAATGCTAATCATGCTAGAAATATGCTAGCGACATACTAGTAACATGCTAATCATGCTAGAAACATGCTAGCGACATGCTAGTCACTTGCGAGTCATGCTAACAACATGCTAGTCACTTGCTAAACCAACCTAGCAACCACCCTGACTACCCTAGCAACCACATAGCAACACCTTAGTGCCCGGGTACCCTAGCAACTGCATATCAATCATCTGACTCTATCTATCTATCTATCTATCTATCAATCAAACTTAAAACTTTAAAACTTATAAAACTTTAAACTTTTAAAAACTTAAACTTTTAAAACTTTTAAAACTTAAACTTTAAAACTTATAAAACTTAAACTTTTAAAACTTAAACTTTTAAAACTTATAAAACTTAAACTTTTAAAAACTTATAAAACTTAAACTTTAAAACTTAAACTTTTAAAACTTAAAAACTTAAACTTTTAAAACTTATAAAACTTAAACTTTTTTAAACTTTTCAAACTTTTTTAAACTTTCTGGTCCGGCTTTCTCAAGCCAACTTAAAAGTTTGTTCACAAACTTTTTTATCTAGTTTAAGTTGGCTTTGAAAGCCAACTTACTGAAATCCTATTTAAACTTATTATTATTATTATTCTTCTGAGACTAAAAAATTTCTGACTGTATCTCCTCCTAGAGCTTTAACTCTACAAACTCCAAACTCAGTCCAGATCTTCAGACTGATCTCGCCGGGTGTGCTATATCTTTTCTAACTGATCAGACTTTATGATTTTTCATAAAAATAAAGATTAAAAATCATAAAAATCCCATAGACTTACATTGACGGAATGTTCAGATGAGCCAAGACTATTCAAACTCCAACTGTCAAAATTCAAATCTAAACACACTGAAGCCCATTAGACTCAATCAATCAGACTTCCCTTCTATGTACTATTTCTATCCAATCAAACTAATTTAAGCTTCCACTCTATCTAATTCTATTTCTAATCTATCTAAATCATACTAGCTTTAACATGCTAGTAACATGCTAATCATGCTTTAAACATGCTAGCAAAATGCTAACTTGCTAAACATGCTAACGACATCATCATGCTAGAATCATGCTAGCAACATGCTAGTAACTTGCTAATCATGCTAACGACATGCTAATCATGCTAGAAACATGCTAGCGACATGCTAGTAACTTGCTAATCATGCTAGAGACATGCTAATAGCATGCTAATCATGTTAGAAACATGGCTAGCGACATGCTAGGAACATGCTAATCATGCTAGAAACATGCTAAGCGACATGCTAGTCACTAACATGTGAGTCATGCTATCAACATGCTAGTCACTTGCTAATCATGCTAGAAATATGCAGCGACATGCTAGTCACTAATCATGCTAAAACTGTAGCGAAATAAAACATGCTACATGCTAGCAACATGTTAGTAGCATGCTACATGCTAGAAATATGCTGACTGCTAGTAACATGCTAATCAAGCTAGAAACTTGCTAGCGACTACTAGTAACATGCTAATCGCAACACTAGCCTGCTAGCAACTAATTATGCAGAGACATGCTAGTAGCATGCTAATCATGCTAGAAACATGTACCTTAGGAACATGCAACATGCGAAACATGCTAGCAACACCTTGCGAGCATGCTACCACTAGTCCTTGCTAATCATGCTAGCAACATGCTACCTGGTTAAACCAACCTAACAACCACCCTGCACCCTACACCATAGCAACACCCTAGCAACCCCCCGGGTACCTTAGCCGCATAGCAACACCTTACCCACCCCGGACCCTAGCAACCCCTAGCAACCACCCCGGTACCCTAGCAACCGCATAGCCCTAGCAACCACCCTGGTTACCCTAGCAACCGCATAGCAACACCCTAACAACAACCCAGAGTACCCTAGCAACTGCATAGTAACACCTTAGCAACCACCATGGGTAAGCTAGCAACCGCATAGCAACACCCTAGCAACCACCCAGGGTATCAAAGCAACCACATAGCAACACCCTAACAACCCACCCAAGGTACCTTAGCAACCACCCCGGATACCCTAGCAACACCCTAGCAACCACCCCGGTTAACCTAGCAACCACATAGCAACACCCTAGCAACCACCCTGGTTACCCTAGCAACCGCATAGCAACACCCTAACAACCACCCTGACTACCCTAGCAACTGCATAGCAACACCCTAGCAACCACCCCGGGTACCTTAGCAACCGCATAGCAACACCTTAGCAACCACCCCGGGTACCCTAGCAACACCCTAGCAACCACCCCGGTTACCCTAGCAACCGCATAGCAACACCCTAACAACCACCCCAGGTACCTTAGCAACCACCCCAGGTTCCCTAGCAACCGCATAGCAACACCCTAGCAACCGCGTAGCAACACCCTAGCAACCACCCCGGGTACCTTAGCAACTGCGTAGCAACACCTTAGCAACCACCCTGGGTACCATAGCAACCACGTAGCAACACCTTAGCAACCACCCCGAGAGTCCATAGCAACCTAATAGCAACATCCAAGCAACCGACCCAGATACCCTAGCAACCGCATTGCAACACCCTAGCAACCAACCCGGGATCCTTAGCAACTGCATAGCAACACCCTACCACCCTATCTACTCTATCTATCTATCTATCTATCTATCTATCTATCTAATGTTCCTATCTATCTATCTATCTATCTATCTTGTTATTTAAACTTCAGACTTCTTCAAATGAACACCTTCAAACTGCAGAGCTTTTCAAACTACTTCTAATAGGTCAGACTTTCTCAAGCCAACTTCAAAGTTTGTTCACAAACTTTTTTATCTAGTTATTATTATTATTTAAACTTATTAATTATGTTGGCTTGGCACAAGCCAACATACTGTTTATGCTATTTAAACTTCTTATTATTATATTTCTTCTGAGAACTTTGGGCCTCGCTACTCCGAGGGCTTTCAAGCTACAAGCACCAAACTCGGCAGAGACCTGGGGCCTGACGTTCAATTTGAGGAGTTATCTTTTCAGATTGATCAGACTTACAGTTTTTTTATAATGAAATATTTAATGTGACCAAATTCCCATTGACTTACATTGAAATTGAGAAAATATTACAAACACTACTCCTCCAAGGCTTTAAAGCCACGACCCCACAATTCAGCAGAGATATGGGCCCTGGGTGTGGTGTTATGCTATATCTTTTCAGACTGATCAGACTTATAGTTTTTTTGTTATTAATTATTAAAAATGAAAATTCTCCCATAGACTTACATTGGCTGAGAAAAATTGCGCCCCTAGAGGAGCAATTCCCCTCGGGCGGAGCTGAATGACTCGATCAGTTTCACTTTTTAGATCGGTTAGAAATACAAATAAATAGATCGATTCATTCAAACTGACAAGCTAAACCAACTTATCTGATCAGGGCCCATTAATAATGATTCTCTGGCCAGAGAACAGTGTGAAACACGACAGAACTCTCACCGCATCGATCAAGCACTGCAGTCCGAACCTGCTCACAACAACACAATTTATAAGTGTTTTAGAGCCTTTTAAAAAATAAAATATTCCAGCGATTGCATGCATTACAATAATAAGAACAAAACAAGAGCTAAATGCAGGTGTTTGTGATCTGTTTTAGTGTGAGACTGAAGTCAGTGTGTATCGCTCGCTCCCGGAGCTTAGACATCACGAGCTCGCTGCAGTGTCCTCGTAAACTTGTTTGTTTGCTCTTCTTTCTGCCTTTTAAGTCAAAGCACACCAGCGTCTGATCATAAAACATGTAGATGAGCATAGAGGAAAGCTAAATTGAGTGCATGTGAGCTGTTTTTTAATGTTTGACTGACAGCTGTAATCGTGGCAGCTGCCGTCCGCGTTTGAAAGGAGAAATACACACAACAAATTACATAAGTTCCATGTGTTTACAGCTTTATAAATCAAAACATTCCAGCATCGAACACAGTACATATAGAAGAACATAATAACATGAGTGCTATGAGTTGTTTTTCTCTCTAAACTGCAGAGCAACGACACTCTCTGATGCTCGCTCCAGACCGCATTCATCCTCACTTCTCTTGGACAAACACAGACAAGATGAACTCAAAATACATGACATCTAAACATTTCGTTTATAAAACTAAAAAAACAGCAAAATAAATAAATAAATAAATACAGAGGTTGCAGTCCTGTTTACGTTTTAGCTCATAACTTCAAGAAACATGCATAGATCTTGAAATACTAAACAGCATTATTTTCAGAAAATTCTCCCGATTTAAAAGAGACCAAATTGACCATATTCCGTCCATCAGATCGAAAGATTTCGTTCATAGAGCTGTAATTATTAAAAATGAAACATTTCCCATAGACCCTGAGAAAAATTGCGCCCCTAGAGGAGCATTTCCCTCTAATGGAGGGAGGACACTTGCTTAGTTTCACTTTTACACTTATTATATTATATTATATTATATTATTATAAGTAAACTAATCATTAAACATTTGTAATCATTACAAAAATTGTCATTTCATCTTTATGTAGTTCAGAAATGAAGGCCATAATGCTAATGTTGTCCACACGAGGGAGCCACAGGATAACAAATACTTCAAGATCTCCTCAAAGACTGTGAAAATGTTTCATTTATGTTTCATTTAAGTGACTACATTAAAAACTGCATATAAATTCATTACATTTTCATAAACTTTAATAAAGCCCAATATAGTGAGTATGCAAAAACTGTAATCTCCTACATACCATTACTTTTATCTTATTTTAATCATTACTATTGACAGTATATTTCTGAAGTTGTCACACATAACTTAATACGTCCAACTGAAGAAGGGACACTATATTAGTTATCTATTTTCATATTGTGCATATAATAGTACTCTTATAATGACTCATAATTTACTTGAAAAGAGACATGTCCATTGTGTAATTACATCATCTACGTTTTTTTTGCAGCGGGGCAGCTCAAGAACGCTGAACGCACAAGTACTCTGGCTCTTTTGCCCCAAGGCTGATGAAGCTGCTTTTCGCCAAGCCAACATCAAAGTTAGTTTACGAACTTTACCTTCTAGTTATTATTATTCTTCTGAGACTAAAATTTCTGACTGTATCTCCTCCTAGAGCTTTAACTCTACAGACTCCAAACTCAGTCCAGATCTTCAGACTGATCTCGCCGGGTGTGCTATATCTTTTCTAACTGATCAGACTTATGATTTTCATAAAAATAAAGATTAAAACTCATAAAAATCCCATAGACTTACATTGACGGAATGTTCAGATGAGCCAAGACTATTCAAACTCCAACTGTCAAAATTCAAATCTAAACACACTGAAGCCCATTAGACTCAATCAGACTTCCCTTCTATGTACTATTTCTATCCAATTCAAACTAATTTAAGCTTCCACTCTATCTAATTCTATTTCTAATCTATCTAAATCATGCTAGCAACATGCTAGTAACATGCTAATCATGCTTTAAACATGCTAGTAACATGCTAATCATGCTAGAATCATGCTAGCAACATGCTAGTAACTTGCTATCATGCTAACGACATGCTAATCATGCTAGAAACATGCTAGCGACATGCTAGTAACTTGCTAATCTAACACATGCTAGAGACATGCTATAGCATGCTAATCATGCTAGAAACATGCTAGCGACATGCTAGTAACTGCTAATCATGCTAGAAACATGCTAGCTAACATGCTAGTCACTTGTGAGTCATGCTATCAACATGCTAGTCACTTGCTAATCATGCTAGCAACATGCTAGTCACTGGTTAAACCAACCTAGCAACCATGCTACCCTAGCAACTGCTAGCAACACCCTAGCAACCACCCCGGTACCTTAGCAACCGCATAGCAACACCTTAGCAACCACCCCGGGTACCCTAGCAACACCCTAGCAACCACCCCCGGTTACCCTAGCAACCGCATAGCAACACCCTAGCAACCACCCTGGTTACCCTAGCAACCGCATAGCAACACTGCTAAACTAGCAGACAAGCTGTTTGTTCAGTTAATCTTCTGCTAGAAAGCAACTGACTAAACTCAGAGATCTTCAGACTGATCTATATCTTTTCTAACTGATCAGACATGCATAACGACATGCATAGACTAACAATGTTCATGAGCCAAACTATGCAACAAATCTAAACATGAAGCGACTCATGACTATGTACTATTTCTATCCAATGCTAGCGACATGCTAGTAACATGCTAATCATGCTAGCAACATGCTAGTAAACATGCTAATCATGCTAGCTAATCATGCTTAGTAACATGCTAATCCTAGCGACCATGCTAATCATGCTAGAAACATGCTAGCGACATGCTAGTAACATGCTAATGCTAATTATGCTAGAGACATGCTAGTAGCATGCTAATCATGCTAGAAACATGCTAGCGACATGCTAGGAACATGCTAATCATGCTAGAAACATGCTAGCGACATGCTAGTCACTTGCGAGTCATGCTATCAACATGCTAGTCACTTGCTAATCATGCTAGCATATGCTAGTCACTGGTTACCCAACCTAGCAACCACCCTGACTACCCTAGCAACTGCATAGCAACACCCTAGCAACCACCCCGGGTACCTTAGCAACCGCATAGCAACACCTTAGCAACCACCCCGGGTACCCTAGCAACACCCTAGCAACCACCCCGGTTACCCTAGCAACCGCATAGCAACACCCTAGCAACCACCCTGGTTACCCTAGCAACCGCATAGCAACACCCTAACAACAACCCAGAGTACCCTAGCAACTGCATAGTAACACCTTAGCAACCACCATGGGTACCCTAGCAACCGCATAGCAACACCCTAGCAACCACCCTGGGTATCTAAGCAACCACATAGCAACACCCTAACAACCACCCAAGGTACCTTAGCAACCACCCCGGGTACCCTAGCAACACCCTAGTAACCACCCCGGTTACCCTAGCAACCGCATAGCAACACCCTAGCAACCACCCTGGTTACCCTAGCAACCGCATAGCAACACCCTAACAACCACCCTGACTACCCTAGCAACTGCATAGCAACACCCTAGCAACCACCCCGGGTACCTTAGCAACCGCATAGCAACACCTTAGCAACCACCCGGGTACCCTAGCAACACCCTAGCAACCACCCCGGTTACCCTAGCAACCGCATAGCAACACCCTAACAACCACCCCAGGTACCTTAGCAACCACCCCAGGTTCCCTAGCAACCGCATAGCAACACCCTAGCAACCGCGTAGCAACACCCTAGCAACCACCCGGGTACCTTAGCAACTGCGTAGCAACACCTTAGCAACCACCCTGGGTACCATAGCAACCACGTAGCAACACCTTAGCAACCACCCCGAGTACCATAGCAACCTAATAGCAACATCCTAGCAACCGACCCAGATACCCTAGCAACCGCATTGCAACACCCTAGCAACCAACCCGGGATCCTTAGCAACTGCATAGCAACACCCTACCACCCTATCTACTCTATCTATCTATCTATCTATCTATCTAATGTTCCTATCTATCTATCTATCTTGTTATTTAAACTTCAGACTTCTTCAAATGAACACCTTCAAACTGCAGAGCTTTTCAAACTACTTCTAATAGGTCAGACTTTCTCAAGCCAACTTCAAAGTTTGTTCACAAACTTTTTTATCTAGTTATGTTGGCTTGGCACAAGCCAACATACTGTTATGCTATTTAAACTTCTTATTATTATATTTTCTTCTGAGAACTTTGGGGCCTCGCTACTCCGAGGGCTTTCAAGCTACAAGCACCAAACTCGGCAGAGACCTGGGGCCTGACGTTCAATTTGAGGAGTTATCTTTTCAGACTGATCAGACTTACAGTTTTTTTTATAATGAATTATTTAATGTGACCAAATTCCCATTGACTTACATTGAAATTGAGAAAATATTACAAAACACTACTCCTCCAAGGGCTTTAAAGCCACGACCCCACAATTCAGCAGAGATATGGGCCCTGGTGTGTAGTGTTATGCTATATCTTTTCAGACTGATCAGACTTATAGTTTTTTTGTTATTAATTATTAAAAATGAAAATTCTCCCATAGACTTACATTGGCTGAGAAAAATTGCGCCCCTAGAGGAGCAATTCCCCTCGGGCGGAGCTGAATGACTCGATCAGTTTCACTTTTAGATCGGTTAGAAATACAAATAAATACATCGATTTCATTCAAACTGACAAGCTAAACCAACTTATCTGATCAGGGACCATTAATAATGATTCTCTGGCCAGAGAACAGTGTGAAACACGACAGAACTCTCACCGCATCGATCAAGCACGGCAGTCCGAACCTGCTCACAGCAACACAATTTATAAGTGTTTTAGAGCCTTTAAAAATAAAATATTCCAGCGATTGCATGCATTACAATAATAAGAACAAAACAAGAGCTAAATGCAGGTGTTTGTGATCTGTTTTAGTGTGAGACTGAAGTCAGTGTGTGTCGCTCGCTCCCGGAGCTTAGACATCACGAGCTCGCTGCAGTGTCCTCGTAAACTTGTTTGTTTGCTCTTCTTTCTGCCTTTTAAGTCAAAGCACACCAGCGTCTGATCATAAAACATGTAGATGAGCATAGAGGAAAGCTAAATTGAGTGCATGTGAGCTGTTTTTTAATGTTTGACTGACAGCTGTAATCGTGGCAGCTGCCGTCCGCGTTTGAAAGGAGAAATACACACAACAAATTACATAAGTTCCATGTGTTTACAGCTTTATAAATCAAAACATTCCAGCATCGAACACAGTACATATAGAAGAACATAATAACATGAGTGCTTATGAGATGTTTTTTCTCTCTAACTGCAGAGCAACGACACTCTCTGATGCTCGCTCCAGACCGCATTCATCCTCACTTCTCTTGGACAAACACAGACAAGATTAACTCAAAATACATGACATCTAAACATTTCCTTTATAAAACTAAAAAACAGCAAAATAAATAAATAAATAAATACAGAGGTTGCAGTCCTGTTACGTTTTAGCTCATAACTTCAAGAAACATGCATAGATCTTGAAATACTAAACAGCATTATTTTCAGAAAATTCTCCCGATTTAAAAGAGACCAAATTGACCATATTCAGTCCATCAGATCGAAAAATTTCGTTCATAGAGCTGTAATTATTAAAAATGAAACATTTCCCATAGACCCTGAGAAAAATTGCGCCCCTAGAGGAGCAATTCCTCTAATGGAGGGAGGACACTTGCTTAGTTTCACTTTTACACTTTATTATATTATACTATATTATATTATATTATTATAAGTAAACTAATCATTAAACATTTGTAATCATTACAAAAATTGTAATTTCATCTTTATGTAGTTCAGAAATGAAGGCCATAATGCTAATGTTGTCCACACGAGGGAGCCACAGGATAACAAATATTTCAAGATCTCCTCAAAGACTTTGAAAATGTTTCATTTATGTTTCATTTAAGTGACTACATTAAAAACTGCATATAAATTCATTACATTTTCATAAACTTTAATAAAGCCCAATATAGTGAGTATGCAAAAACTGTAATCTCCTACATACCATTACTTTTATCTTATTTTAATCATTACTATTGACAGTATATTTCTGAAGTTGTCACACATAACTTAATACGTCCAACTGAAGAAGGGACACTATATTAGTTATCTATTTTCATATTGTGCATATAATAGTACTCTTATAATGACTCATAATTTACTTGAAAAGAGACATGTCCATTGTGTAATTACATCATCTACGTTTTTTTTTTGCAGCGGGGCAGCTCAAGAACGCTGAACGCACAAGTACTCTGGCTCTTTTGCCCCAAGGCTGATGAAGCTGCTTTTCGCCAAACATCAAAGTTAGTTTACACGAACTGACCTTCTAGTTAAGTTGTTGTGCCCACAACCTATTTAACCTTTAACCTGACCAGGACTTTTTGTTTGCACACGTATTGTTTTCAAACAGATAAAGTAAAACAGGACAAAATGAATCATTGACAAACTATATATCATTTTGAAGCTAGCCTCTACAGCGCTGTTTTTCGATAGAAAGCTTAGTAAGCTTTTATTAGCTAGAAAATTTGTGTAGCAGTACACATCAAAACATGTAGAAAAAACCCGCAGCGAACTCATCCTGATAACGCTACTCAAACGTATCCACTCTGGCTAAATCTTTTAAGGCTGAAAGATAAGGGTCCACTGAACAACATTCCATCGAGCACTTTTAGTCCAAAGATACAACAACGTTAATTTAGATCGATAATCCTTTGTTCTACGTCTCATCTCTTGACAAGCCAACATACTGTTATGCTATTTAAACTTCTTATTATTATATTTTCTTCTGAGAACTTTGGGCCTCGCTACTCCGAGGGCTTTCAAGCTACAAGCACCAAACTCGGCAGAGACCTGGGGCCTGACGTTCAATTTGAGGAGTTATCTTTTCAGACTGATCAGACTTACAGTTTTTTTATAATGAATTATTTAATGTGACCAAATTCCCATTGACTTACATTGAAATTGAGAAAATATTACAAAACACTACTCCTCCAAGGGCTTTAAAGCCACGACCCCACAATTCAGCAGAGATATGGGCCCTGGTGTGTAGTGTTATGCTATATCTTTTCAGACTGATCAGACTTATAGTTTTTTTGTTATTAATTATTAAAAATGAAAATTCTCCCATAGACTTACATTGGCTGAGAAAAATTGCGCCCCTAGAGGAGCAATTCCCCTCGGGCGGAGCTGAATGACTCGATCAGTTTCACTTTTAGATCGGTTAGAAATACAAATAAATACATCGATTTCATTCAAACTGACAAGCTAAACCAACTTATCTGATCAGGGACCATTAATAATGATTCTCTGGCCAGAGAACAGTGTGAAACACGACAGAACTCTCACCGCATCGATCAAGCACGGCAGTCCGAACCTGCTCACAGCAACACAATTTATAAGTGTTTTAGAGCCTTTAAAAATAAAATATTCCAGCGATTGCATGCATTACAATAATAAGAACAAAACAAGAGCTAAATGCAGGTGTTTGTGATCTGTTTTAGTGTGAGACTGAAGTCAGTGTGTGTCGCTCGCTCCCGGAGCTTAGACATCACGAGCTCGCTGCAGTGTCCTCGTAAACTTGTTTGTTTGCTCTTCTTTCTGCCTTTTAAGTCAAAGCACACCAGCGTCTGATCATAAAACATGTAGATGAGCATAGAGGAAAGCTAAATTGAGTGCATGTGAGCTGTTTTTTAATGTTTGACTGACAGCTGTAATCGTGGCAGCTGCCGTCCGCGTTTGAAAGGAGAAATACACACAACAAATTACATAAGTTCCATGTGTTTACAGCTTTATAAATCAAAACATTCCAGCATCGAACACAGTACATATAGAAGAACATAATAACATGAGTGCTTATGAGATGTTTTTTCTCTCTAACTGCAGAGCAACGACACTCTCTGATGCTCGCTCCAGACCGCATTCATCCTCACTTCTCTTGGACAAATACAGACAAGATTAACTCAAAATACATGACATCTAAACATTTCGTTTATAAAACTAAAAAACAGCAAAATAAATAAATAAATAAATACAGAGGTTGCAGTCCTGTTACGTTTTAGCTCATAACTTCAAGAAACATGCATAGATCTTGAAATACTAAACAGCATTATTTTCAGAAAATTCTCCCGATTTAAAAGAGACCAAATTGACCATATTCCGTCCATCAGATCGAAAGATTTCGTTCATAGAGCTGTAATTATTAAAAATGAAACATTTCCCATAGACCCTGAGAAAAATTGCGCCCCTAGAGGAGCAATTCCCTCTAATGGAGGGAGGACACTTGCTTAGTTTCACTTTTACACTTTATTGGCTTGTGAAAGCCAACTTACTGAAATCCTATTTAAACTTATTATTATTATTATTATTATTATTCTTCTGAGACTAAATTTCTGACTGCTACTCCTCCTAGAGCTTTAACTCTACAGACTCCAAACTCAGTCCAGATCTTCAGACTGATCTCGCCGGGTGTGCTATATCTTTCTAACTGATCAGACTTATGATTTTCATAAAAATGAAGATTAAAAATCATAAAAATCCCATAGACTTACATTGACGGAATGTTCAGATGAGCCAAGACTATTCAAACTCCAACTGTCAAAATTCAAATCTAAACACACTGAAGCCCATTACACTCAATCAGACTTCCCTTCTATGTACTATTTCTATCCAATTAAAACTAATTTAAGCTTCCACTCTATCTAATTCTATTTCTAATCTATCTAAATCATGCTAGCAACATGCTAGTAACATGCTAATCATGCTTTAAACATGCTTGTAAAATGCTAATCATGCTAGAATCATGCTAGCAACATGCTAGTAACTTGCTAATCATGCTAGAAAAATGCTAGTAACATGCTAATCATGCTAGAAATATGCTAGCGACATGCTAGTAACATGCTAATCATGCTAGCGACATGCTAGTAACTTGCTAATCATGCTAGACACATGCTAGCGACATGCTAGTAACATGCTAATCATGCTTGCGACATGCTAGTAACTTGCTAATCATGCTAGCAAACATGCTAGTGACATGCTAGTCACATGCTAATCATGCTAACAGCATGCTAATAACATGCTAATAATGCTAGCAACATGCTAATCATGCTAGAAACATGCTAGCGACATGCTAGTAACATGCTAATCATGCTAGAAACATGCTAGCGACATGCTAGTAACATGCTAATCATGCTATAAACATGCTAGCGACATGCTAATAACTTGCTAATCATGCTAACAACATGCTAGCGACATGCTAGTAACATGCTAATCATGCTAGAAACATGCTAGCGACATGCTAGTAACATGCTAATCATGCTAGAAACATGCTAGCGACATGCTAGTAACTTGCTAATCATGCTTACGACATGCTAATCATGCTAGAAACATGCTAGCGACATGCTAGTAACATGCTAATCATGCTAGAGACATGCTAATAGCATGCTAATCATGTTAGAAACATGCTTGCGACATGCTAGTAACATGCTAATCATGCTAGAAACATGCTAGCGACATGCTAGTAACATGCTAATCATGCTAGCAACATGCTAATCATGCTAGCAACATGCTAATCATGCAACAGCATGCTAGTAAAATGCTAATCATGCTATAAACATGCTAGCGACATGCTAGTCACTTGCTAGTCTTGCTAGCTACATGCTATTAGCATGCTAATCATGCTAGAAACATGCTAGCTACATGCTAGTCACTTGCTAATCATGCTAGAAACATGCTAGCGACATGCTAGTTGCATGCTAATCATGCTAGAGACATGCTAGTAGCATGCTAATCATGCTAGAAACATGTTAGCGACATGCTAGTAACATGCTAATCATGCTAGCGAAATGATAATCATGCTAGAAACATGCTAACGACATGCTAGTAGCATGCTAATAATGCTAGAAACATGCTAGCGACATGCTAGTAACATGCTAATCATGCTAGAAACATGCTAGCGACATGCTAGTAACATGCTAATCATGCTAGAAACATGCTAGCGACATGCTAGTAACTTTGCTAATCATGCTAATGACATGCTAATCATGCTAGAAACATGCTAGTAACATGCTAATCATGCTAGAGACATTCTAGTAGCATGCTAATCATGCTAGAAACATGCTAGTCACGTGCTAATTATGCTAGAGACATGCTAGCGACATGCTAGTAACATGTTAATCATGCTAGTGAAATGTTAATCATGCTAGAAACATGCTAGCGACATGCTAGTAACATGCTAATCATGCTAGAAACATGCTAGCGACATGCTAATTATGCTAGAGACATGCTAGCAGCATGCTAATCATGCTAGAAACATGCTAGCGACATGCTAGTAACTTGCTAGTAACTTGCTAATCATGCTAACGACATGCTAATCATGCTAGAAACATGCTAGCGACATGCTAGTAACATGCAAATCATGCTAGAAACATGCTAGCAACATGCTAGTCACTTGCGAGTCATGCTAACAACATGCTAGTCACTTGCTAAACCAACCTAGCAACCACCCTGACTACCCTAGCAACCACATAGCAACACCTTAGTGACCAGCCCGGGAACCCTAGCAACTGCATATCAAGACCCTAGCAACCGACCTGGGTACCTTAGCAACCACTTAGGAACACCCTAGCAACCACCCCGGGTACCCTAGCAACCGCATAGAAACATCTTAGCAACCACCTAGAATACCCTAGCAACCACTCTGAGGTCCGTAGCATCTATCTATCTATCTATAATCTGACTCTATCTATCTATCTATCTATCTATCTATAATCTGACTCTATCTATCTATCTATCTATCTATAATCTGACTCTATCTATCTATCTATCTATCTATCTATAATCTGACTCTATCTATCTATCTATCTATCTATCTATAATCTGACTCTATCTATCTATCTATCTATCTATAATCTGACCCTATCTATCTATCTATCTATCTATCTATCTATCTTTCAATCAAACTTTAAGCTTTTAAAACGGTTAAATTTCAACCTATTTCAGACTCAAAAGCTTCAAACTTATAACACTTATAAAACTTAAACTTTTAAAACTTATAAAACTAAACTTTTAAAACTTATAAAACTTGAACTTTTAAAACTTATAAAACTTAAACTTTTAAAACTTTTAAAAACTTATAAAACTTAAACTTTTAAAACTTTAAAAATTTATAAAACTTAAACTTTTTAAACTTCTTAAACTTTTTAAACTTTTAAAACTTTTTAAAACTTTCTGGTCCGGCTTTCTCAAGCCAACTTAAAGTTTGTCTCGACAAACTTTTTTATCTAGTTATATTATATTATATTATATTATTATAAGTAAACTAATCATTAAACATTTGTAATCATTACAAAAATTGTCATTTCATCTTTATGTAGTTCAGAAATGAAGGCCATAA
The DNA here is from genome assembly GCA_027422415.1 of Schizothorax lantsangensis. Taxonomy (NCBI): domain Eukaryota; kingdom Metazoa; phylum Chordata; class Actinopteri; order Cypriniformes; family Cyprinidae; genus Schizothorax; species Schizothorax lantsangensis. The sequence goes on from JAPDDO010000029.1 coordinate 24,020, forward strand.
TGCTAATGTTGTCCACACGAGGGAGCCACAGGATAACAAATACTTCAAGATCTCCTCAAAGACTGTGAAAATGTTTCATTTATGTTTCATTTAAGTGACTACATTAAAAACTGCATATAAATTCATTACATTTTCATAAACTTTAATAAAGCCCAATATAGTGAGTATGCAAAAACTGTAATCTCCTACATACCATTAATTTTTTCTTATTTTAATCATTACTATTGACAGTATATTTCTGAAGTTGTCACACATAACTTAATACGTCCAACTGAAGAAGGGACACTATATTAGTTATCTATTTTCATATTGTGCATATAATAGTACTCTTATAATGACTCATAATTTACTTGAAAAGAGACATGTCCATTGTGTAATTACATCATCTACGTTTTTTTTGCAGCGGGGCAGCTCAACAACGCTGAACGCACAAGTACTCTGGCTCTTTTGCCCCAAGGCTGATGAAGCTGCTTTTCGCCAAGCCAACATCAAAGTTAGTTTACGAACTTTACCTTCTAGTTATTATTATTATTCTTCTGAGACTAAATTTCTGACTGCTACTCCTCCTAGAGCTTTAACTCTACAGACTCCAAACTCAGTCCAGATCTTCAGACTGATCTCGCCGGGTGTGCTATATCTTTTCTAACTGATCAGACTTATGATTTTCATAAAAATAAAGATTAAAAATCATAAAAATCCCATAGACTTACATTGACGGAATGTTCAGATGAGCCAAGACTATTCAAACTCCAACTGTCAAAATTCAAATCTAAACACACTGAAGCCCATTAGACTCAATCAGACTTCCCTTCTATGTACTATTTCTATCCAATTCAAACTAATTTAAACTTCCACTCTATCTAATTCTATTTCTAATCTATCTAAATCATACTAGCAACATGCTAGTAACATGCTAATCATGCTTTAAACATGCTAGTAACATGCTAATCATGCTAGAATCATGCTAGCAACATGCTAGTAACTTGCTAATCATGCTAACGACATGCTAATCATGCTAGAAACATGCTAGCGACATGCTAGGAACATGCTAATCATGCTAGAAACATGCTAGCGACATGCTAGTCACTTGTGAGTCATGCTATCAACATGCTAGTCACTTGCTAATCATGCTAGCAACATGCTAGTCACTGGTTAAACCAACCTAGCAACCACCCTGACTACCCTAGCAACTGCATAGCAACACCCTAGCAACCACCCCGGGTACCTTAGCAACCGCATAGCAACACCTTAGCAACCACCCCGGGTACCCTAGCAACACCCTAGCAACCACCCCGGTTACCCTAGCAACCGCATAGCAACACCCTAGCAACCACCCTGGTTACCCTAGCAACCGCATAGCAACACCCTAACAACAACCCAGAGTACCCTAGCAACTGCATAGTAACACCTTAGCAACCACCATGGGTACCCTAGCAACCGCATAGCAACACCCTAGCAACCACCCTGGGTATCTAAGCAACCACATAGCAACACCCTAACAACCACCCAAGGTACCTTAGCAACCACCCCGGGTACCCTAGCAACACCCTAGTAACCACCCCGGTTACCCTAGCAACCACATAGCAACACCCTAGCAACCACCCTGGTTACCCTAGCAACCGCATAGCAACACCCTAACAACCACCCTGACTACCCTAGCAACTGCATAGCAACACCCTAGCAACCACCCCGGGTACCTTAGCAACCGCATAGCAACACCTTAGCAACCACCCCGGGTACCCTAGCAACACCCTAGCAACCACCCCGGTTACCCTAGCAACCGCATAGCAACACCCTAACAACCACCCCAGGTACCTTAGCAACCACCCCAGGTTCCCTAGCAACCGCATAGCAACACCCTAGCAACCGCGTAGCAACACCCTAGCAACCACCCCGGGTACCTTAGCAACTGCGTAGCAACACCTTAGCAACCACCCTGGGTACCATAGCAACCACGTAGCAACACCTTAGCAACCACCCCGAGTACCATAGCAACCTAATAGCAACATCCTAGCAACCGACCCAGATACCCTAGCAACCGCATTGCAACACCCTAGCAACCAACCCGGGATCCTTAGCAACTGCATAGCAACACCCTACCACCCTATCTACTCTATCTATCTATCTATCTATCTATCTATCTATCTAATGTTCCTATCTATCTATCTATCTATCTATCTTGTTATTTAAACTTCAGACTTCTTCAAATGAACACCTTCAAACTGCAGAGCTTTTCAAACTACTTCTAATAGGTCAGACTTTCTCAAGCCAACTTCAAAGTTTGTTCACAAACTTTTTTATCTAGTTATTATTAAGTTGGCTTGTGAAAGCCAACTTACTGAAATCCTATTTAAACTTATTATGTTGGCTTGGCACAAGCCAACATACTGTTATGCTATTTAAACTTCTTATTATTATATTTTCTTCTGAGAACTTTGGGGCCTCGCTACTCCGAGGGCTTTCAAGCTACAAGCACCAAACTCGGCAGAGACCTGGGGCCTGACGTTCAATTTGAGGAGTTATCTTTTCAGACTGATCAGACTTACAGTTTTTTTATAATGAATTATTTAATGTGACCAAATTCCCATTGACTTACATTGAAATTGAGAAAATATTACAAAACACTACTCCTCCAAGGGCTTTAAAGCCACGACCCCACAATTCAGCAGAGATATGGGCCCTGGTGTGTAGTGTTATGCTATATCTTTTCAGACTGATCAGACTTATAGTTTTTTTGTTATTAATTATTAAAAATGAAAATTCTCCCATAGACTTACATTGGCTGAGAAAAATTGCGCCCCTAGAGGAGCAATTCCCCTCGGGCGGAGCTGAATGACTCGATCAGTTTCACTTTTAGATCGGTTAGAAATACAAATAAATACATCGATTTCATTCAAACTGACAAGCTAAACCAACTTATCTGATCAGGGCCCATTAATAATGATTCTCTGGCCAGAGAACAGTGTGAAACACGACAGAACTCTCACCGCATCGATCAAGCACGGCAGTCCGAACCTGCTCACAGCAACACAATTTATAAGTGTTTTAGAGCCTTTAAAAATAAAATATTCCAGCGATTGCATGCATTACAATAATAAGAACAAAACAAGAGCTAAATGCAGGTGTTTGTGATCTGTTTTAGTGTGAGACTGAAGTCAGTGTGTGTCGCTCGCTCCCGGAGCTTAGACATCACGAGCTCGCTGCAGTGTCCTCGTAAACTTGTTTATTTGCTCTTCTTTCTGCCTTTTAAGTCAAAGCACACCAGCGTCTGATCATAAAACATGTAGATGAGCATAGAGGAAAGCTAAATTGAGTGCATGTGAGCTGTTTTTTTAATGTTTGACTGACAGCTGTAATCGTGGCAGCTGCCGTCCGCGTTTGAAAGGAGAAATACACAGAACAAACTACATCATTTCCATGTGTTTACAGCCTTTATAAATCAAAACATTCCAGCATCGAACACAGTACATATAGAAGAACATAATAACATGAGTGCTTATGAGATGTTTTTTCTCTCTAACTGCAGAGCAACGACACTCTCTGATGCTCGCTCCAGACCGCATTCATCCTCACTTCTCTTGGACAAACACAGACAAGATTAACTCAAAATACATGACATCTAAACATTTCGTTTATAAAACTAAAAAACAGCAAAATAAATAAATAAATAAATACAGAGGTTGCAGTCCTGTTACGTTTTAGCTCATAACTTCAAGAAACATGCATAGATCTTGAAATACTAAACAGCATTATTTTCAGAAAATTCTCCCGATTTAAAAGAGACCAAATTGACCATATTCCGTCCATCAGATCGAAAGATTTCGTTCATAGAGCTGTAATTATTAAAAATGAAACATTTCCCATAGACCCTGAGAAAAATTGCGCCCCTAGAGGAGCAATTCCCTCTAATGGAGGGAGGACACTTGCTTAGTTTCACTTTTACACTTATATTATATTATATTATATTATATTATTATAAGTAAACTAATCATTAAACATTTGTAATCATTACAAAAATTGTCATTTCATCTTTATGTAGTTCAGAAATGAAGGCCATAATGCTAATGTTGTCCACACGAGGGAGCCACAGGATAACAAATACTTCAAGATCTCCTCAAAGACTGTGAAAATGTTTCATTTATGTTTCATTTAAGTGACTACATTAAAAACTGCATATAAATTCATTACATTTTCATAAACTTTAATAAAGCCCAATATAGTGAGTATGCAAAAACTGTAATCTCCTACATACCATTACTTTTATCTTATTTTAATCATTACTATTGACAGTATATTTCTGAAGTTGTCACACATAACTTAATACGTCCAACTGAAGAAGGGACACTATATTAGTTATCTATTTTCATATTGTGCATATAATAGTACTCTTATAATGACTCATAATTTACTTGAAAAGAGACATGTCCATTACACACACCATTGTGTAATTGGCCTTGAGTTAAACATTGTTTCATCTTCTGTGTCGTTGCCCACAACGTTTGACAGGACTTTGACATAACAAACAGGGAAACAATAAAAGGCATGACTTATTTCACATCCAGCAGCAACTCTGTCCAAGGGCAGCTTAGTAGGCTTTTTAAGAACGCTGAACGCACAAGAGAACGCTACACACAAGTCTGGCTCTTTTGCCCCAAGGCTGATGAAGCTGCTTTTCGCCAAGCCAACATCAAAGTTAGTTTACGAACTTTACCTTCTAGTTATTATTATTATTATTATTATTATTATTCTTCTGAGACTAAATTTCTGACTGCTACTCCTCCTAGAGCTTTAACTCTACAGACTCCAAACTCAGTCCAGATCTTCAGACTGATCTCGCCGGGTGTGCTATATCTTTTCTAACTGATCAGACTTATGATTTTCATAAAAATAAAGATTAAAAATCATAAAAATCCCATAGACTTACATTGACGGAATGTTCAGATGAGCCAAGACTATTCAAACTCCAACTGTCAAAATTCAAATCTAAACACACTGAAGCCCATTAGACTCAATCAGACTTCCCTTCTATGTACTATTTCTATCCAATTCAAACTAATTTAAACTTCCACTCTATCTAATTCTATTTCTAATCTATCTAAATCATACTAGCAACATGCTAGTAACATGCTAATCATGCTTTAAACATGCTAGTAACATGCTAATCATGCTAGAATCATGCTAGCAACATGCTAGTAACTTGCTAATCATGCTAACGACATGCTAATCATGCTAGAAACATGCTAGCGACATGCTAGTAACTTGCTAATCATGCTAGAGACATGCTAATAGCATGCTAATCATGTTAGAAACATGCTAGCGACATGCTAGGAACATGCTAATCATGCTAGAAACATGCTAGCGACATGCTAGTCACTTGTGAGTCATGCTATCAACATGCTAGTCACTTGCTAATCATGCTAGCAACATGCTAGTCACTGGTTAAACCAACCTAGCAACCACCCTGACTACCCTAGCAACTGCATAGCAACACCCTAGCAACCACCCCGGGTACCTTAGCAACCGCATAGCAACACCTTAGCAACCACCCCCGGGTACCCTAGCAACACCCTAGCAACCACCCCGGTTACCCTAGCAACCGCATAGCAACACCCTAGCAACCACCCTGGTTACCCTAGCAACCGCATAGCAACACCCTAACAACAACCCAGAGTACCCTAGCAATGCATAGTAACACCTTAGCAACCACCATGGGTAAGCTAGCAACCGCATAGCAACACCCTAGCAACCACCCTGGGTATCTAAGCAACCACATAGCAACACCCTAACAACCACCCAAGGTACCTTAGCAACCACCCCGGGTACCCTAGCAACACCCTAGTAACCACCCCGGTTACCCTAGCAACCACATAGCAACACCCTAGCAACCACCCTGGTTACCCTAGCAACCGCATAGCAACACCCTAACAACCACCCTGACTACCCTAGCAACTGCATAGCAACACCCTAGCAACCACCCCGGGTACCTTAGCAACCGCATAGCAACACCTTAGCAACCACCCCGGGTACCCTAGCAACACCCTAGCAACCACCCCGGTTACCCTAGCAACCGCATAGCAACACCCTAGCAACCACCCTGGTTACCTTAGCAACCACCCCAGGTTCCCTAGCAACCGCATAGCAACACCCTAGCAACCGCGTAGCAACACCCTAGCAACCACCCCGGGTACCTTAGCAACTGCGTAGCAACACCTTAGCAACCACCCTGGGTACCATAGCAACCACGTAGCAACACCTTAGCAACCACCCCGAGTACCATAGCAACCTAATAGCAACATCCTAGCAACCGACCCAGATACCCTAGCAACCGCATTGCAACACCCTAGCAACCAACCCGGGATCCTTAGCAACTGCATAGCAACACCCTACCACCCTATCTACTCTATCTATCTATCTATCTATCTATCTATCTATCTAATGTTCCTATCTATCTATCTATCTATCTATCTTGTTATTTAAACTTCAGACTTCTTCAAATGAACACCTTCAAACTGCAGAGCTTTTCAAACTACTTCTAATAGGTCAGACTTTCTCAAGCCAACTTCAAAGTTTGTTCACAAACTTTTTTATCTAGTTATTATTATTATTCTTCTGAGACTAAATTTCTGACTGCTACTCCTCCTAGAGCTTTAACTCTACAGACTCCAAACTCAGTCCAGATCTTCAGACTGATCTCGCCGGGTGTGCTATATCTTTTCTAACTGATCAGACTTATGATTTTCATAAAAATAAAGATTAAAAATCATAAAAATCCCATAGACTTACATTGACGGAATGTTCAGATGAGCCAAGACTATTCAAACTCCAACTGTCAAAATTCAAATCTAAACACACTGAAGCCCATTAGACTCAATCAGACTTCCCTTCTATGTACTATTTCTATCCAATTCAAACTAATTTAAACTTCCACTCTATCTAATTCTATTTCTAATCTATCTAAATCATACTAGCAACATGCTAGTAACATGCTAATCATGCTTTAAACATGCTAGTAACATGCTAATCATGCTAGAATCATGCTAGCAACATGCTAGTAACTTGCTAATCATGCTAACGACATGCTAATCATGCTAGAAACATGCTAGCGACATGCTAGTAACTTGCTAATCATGCTAGAGACATGCTAATAGCATGCTAATCATGTTAGAAACATGCTAGCGACATGCTAGGAACATGCTAATCATGCTAGAAACATGCTAGCGACATGCTAGTCACTTGTGAGTCATGCTATCAACATGCTAGTCACTTGCTAATCATGCTAGCAACATGCTAGTCACTGGTTAAACCAACCTAGCAACCACCCTGACTACCCTAGCAACTGCATAGCAACACCCTAGCAACCACCCCGGGTACCTTAGCAACCGCATAGCAACACCTTAGCAACCACCCCGGGTACCTAGCAACACCCTAGCAACCACCCCGGTTACCCTAGCAACCGCATAGCAACACCCTAGCAACCACCCTGGTTACCCTAGCAACCGCATAGCAACACCCTAACAACAACCCAGAGTACCCTAGCAACTGCATAGTAACACCTTAGCAACCACCATGGGTAAGCTAGCAACCGCATAGCAACACCCTAGCAACCACCCTGGGTATCTAAGCAACCACATAGCAACACCCTAACAACCACCCAAGGTACCTTAGCAACCACCCCGGGTACCCTAGCAACACCCTAGTAACCACCCCGGTTACCCTAGCAACCACATAGCAACACCCTAGCAACCACCCTGGTTACCCTAGCAACCGCATAGCAACACCCTAACAACCACCCTGACTACCCTAGCAACTGCATAGCAACACCCTAGCAACCACCCCGGGTACCTTAGCAACCGCATAGCAACACCTTAGCAACCACCCCGGGTACCCTAGCAACACCCTAGCAACCACCCCGGTTACCCTAGCAACCGCATAGCAACACCCTAACAACCACCCCAGGTACCTTAGCAACCACCCCAGGTTCCCTAGCAACCGCATAGCAACACCCTAGCAACCGCGTAGCAACACCCTAGCAACCACCCCGGGTACCTTAGCAACTGCGTAGCAACACCTTAGCAACCACCCTGGGTACCATAGCAACCACGTAGCAACACCTTAGCAACCACCCCGAGTACCATAGCAACCTAATAGCAACATCCTAGCAACCGACCCAGATACCCTAGCAACCGCATTGCAACACCCTAGCAACCAACCCGGGATCCTTAGCAACTGCATAGCAACACCCTACCACCCTATCTACTCTATCTATCTATCTATCTATCTATCTATCTATCTAATGTTCCTATCTATCTATCTATCTATCTATCTTGTTATTTAAACTTCAGACTTCTTCAAATGAACACCTTCAAACTGCAGAGCTTTTCAAACTACTTCTAATAGGTCAGACTTTCTCAAGCCAACTTCAAAGTTTGTTCACAAACTTTTTTATCTAGTTATTATTATTATTCTTCTGAGACTAAATTTCTGACTGCTACTCCTCCTAGAGCTTTAACTCTACAGACTCCAAACTCAGTCCAGATCTTCAGACTGATCTCGCCGGGTGTGCTATATCTTTTCTAACTGATCAGACTTATGATTTTCATAAAAATAAAGATTAAAAATCATAAAAATCCCATAGACTTACATTGACGGAATGTTCAGATGAGCCAAGACTATTCAAACTCCAACTGTCAAAATTCAAATCTAAACACACTGAAGCCCATTAGACTCAATCAGACTTCCCTTCTATGTACTATTTCTATCCAATTCAAACTAATTTAAACTTCCACTCTATCTAATTCTATTTCTAATCTATCTAAATCATACTAGCAACATGCTAGTAACATGCTAATCATGCTTTAAACATGCTAGTAACATGCTAATCATGCTAGAATCATGCTAGCAACATGCTAGTAACTTGCTAATCATGCTAACGACATGCTAATCATGCTAGAAACATGCTAGCGACATGCTAGTAACTTGCTAATCATGCTAGAGACATGCTAATAGCATGCTAATCATGTTAGAAACATGCTAGCGACATGCTAGGAACATGCTAATCATGCTAGAAACATGCTAGCGACATGCTAGTCACTTGTGAGTCATGCTATCAACATGCTAGTCACTTGCTAATCATGCTAGCAACATGCTAGTCACTGGTTAAACCAACCTAGCAACCACCCTGACTACCCTAGCAACTGCATAGCAACACCCTAGCAACCACCCCGGGTACCTTAGCAACCGCATAGCAACACCTTAGCAACCACCCCGGGTACCCTAGCAACACCCTAGCAACCACCCCGGTTACCCTAGCAACCGCATAGCAACACCCTAGCAACCACCCTGGTTACCCTAGCAACCGCATAGCAACACCCTAACAACAACCCAGAGTACCCTAGCAACTGCATAGTAACACCTTAGCAACCACCATGGGTAAGCTAGCAACCGCATAGCAACACCCTAGCAACCACCCTGGGTATCTAAGCAACCACATAGCAACACCCTAACAACCACCCAAGGTACCTTAGCAACCACCCGGGTTAGCAGTGCAACACCCTAGTAACCACCCCGGTTACCCTAGCAACCACATAGCAACACCCTAGCAACCACCCTGGTTACCCTAGCAACCGCATAGCAACACCCTAACAACCACCCTGACTACCCTAGCAACTGCATAGCAACACCCTAGCAACCACCCCGGGTACCTTAGCAACCGCATAGCAACACCTTAGCAACCACCCCGGGTACCCTAGCAACACCCTAGCAACCACCCCGGTTACCCTAGCAACCGCATAGCAACACCCTAACAACCACCCCAGGTACCTTAGCAACCACCCCAGGTTCCCTAGCAACCGCATAGCAACACCCTAGCAACCGCGTAGCAACACCCTAGCAACCACCCCGGGTACCTTAGCAACTGCGTAGCAACACCTTAGCAACCACCCTGGGTACCATAGCAACCACGTAGCAACACCTTAGCAACCACCCCGAGTACCATAGCAACCTAATAGCAACATCCTAGCAACCGACCCAGATACCCTAGCAACCGCATTGCAACACCCTAGCAACCAACCCGGGATCCTTAGCAACTGCATAGCAACACCCTACCACCCTATCTACTCTATCTATCTATCTATCTATCTATCTATCTAATGTTCCTATCTATCTATCTATCTATCTATCTTGTTATTTAAACTTCAGACTTCTTCAAATGAACACCTTCAAACTGCAGAGCTTTTCAAACTACTTCTAATAGGTCAGACTTTCTCAAGCCAACTTCAAAGTTTGTTCACAAACTTTTTTATCTAGTTATTATTATTATTCTTCTGAGACTAAAATTTCTGACTGTATCTCCTCCTAGAGCTTTAACTCTACAAACTCCAAACTCAGCCCAGATCTTCAGACTGATCTCGCCGGGTGTGCTATATCTTTTCTAACTGATCAGACTTATGATTTTCATAAAAATAAAGATTAAAACTCATAAAAATCCCATAGACTTACATTGACGGAATGTTCAGATGAGCCAAGACTATTCAAACTCCAACTGTCAAAATTCAAATCTAAACGCACTCAAGCCCATTAGACTCAATCAGACTTCCCTTCTATGTACTATTTCTATCCCATTCAAACTATTTTAAGCTTCCACTCTATCTAATTCTATTTCTAATCTATCTAAATCATGCTAGCAACATGCTAATCATGCTTTAAACATGCTAGTAACATGCTAATCATGCTAGAATCATGCTAGCAAAATGCTAGTAACTTGCTAAACATGCTAACAACATGCTAGTAACATGCTAATAATGCTAACAACATGCTAGCGACATGCTAGTAACTTGCTAATCATGCTAACGACATGCTAATCATGCTAGAAACATGCTAGCGACATGCTAGTAACATGCTAATCATGCTAGAGACATGCTAATAGCATGCTAATCATGTTAGAAACATGCTAGCGACATGCTAGTAACATGTTAATCTTGCTAGAAACATGCTAACGACATGCTAGTAACATGCTAATCATGCTAGCAACATGCTAGTAACTTGCTAATCATGCTAGAAATATGCTAGCGACATGCTAGTAACATGCTAATCATGCTAGAAACTTGCTAGCGAAATGCTAGTAACATGCTAATCATGCTAGCAACATGTTAATAGCATGCTAATCATGCTAGAAATATGCTAGCAACATGCTAGTAACATGCTAATCATGCTAGAAACTTGCTAGCGACATACTAGTAACATGCTAATCGTGCTAGAAACATGCTAGCGACATGCTAGTCACATGCTAATTATGCTAGAGACATGCTAGTAGCATGCTAATCATGCTAGAAACATGCTAGCGACATGCTAGGAACATGCTAATCATGCTAGAAACATGCTAGCGACATGCTAGTCACTTGCGAGTCATGCTATCAACATGCTAGTCACTGGTTAAACCAACCTAGCAACCACCCTGACTACCCTAGCAACTGCATAGCAACACCCTAGCAACCACCCCGGGTACCTTAGCAACCGCATAGCAACACCTTAGCAACCACCCCGGGTACCCTAGCAACACCCTAGCAACCACCCCGGTTACCCTAGCAACCGCATAGCAACACCCTAGCAACCACCCTGGTTACCCTAGCAACCTTATAGCAACACCCTAACAACAACCCAGAGTACCCTAGCAACTGCATAGTAACACCTTAGCAACCACCATTGGTACCCTAGCAACCGCATAGCAACACCCTAGCAACTGCATAGTAACACTTTAGCAACCACCATTGGTACCCTAGCAACCGCATAGCAACACCCTAGCAACCACCCTGGGTATCTAAGCAACCACATAGCAACACCCTAACAACCACCCAAGGTACCTTAGCAACCACCCCGGGTACCCTAGCAACACCCTAGCAACCACCCCGGTTACCCTAGCAACCGCATAGCAACACCCTAGCAACCACCCTGGTTACCCTAGCAACCGCATAGCAACACCCTAACAACCACCCTGACTACCCTAGCAACTGCATAGCAACACCCTAGCAACCACCCCGGGTACCTTAGCAACCGCATAGCAACACCTTAGCAACCACCCCGGGTACCCTAGCAACACCCTAGCAACCACCCCGGTTACCCTAGCAACCGCATAGCAACACCCTAACAACCACCCCAGGTACCTTAGCAACCACCCCAGGTTCCCTAGCAACCGCATAGCAACACCCTAGCAACCGCGTAGCAACACCCTAGCAACCACCCCGGGTACCTTAGCAACTGCGTAGCAACACCTTAGCAACCACCCTGGGTACCATAGCAACCACGTAGCAACACCTTCGCAACCACCCCGAGTACCATAGCAACCTAATAGCAACATCCTAGCAACCGACCCAGATACCCTAGCAACCGCATTGCAACACCCTAGCAACCAACCCGGGTTCCTTAGCAACTGCATAGCAACACCCTACCACCCTATCTACTCTATCTATCTATCTATCTATCTAATGTTCCTATCTATCTATCTATCTATCTATCTATCTTGTTATTTAAACTTCAGACTTCTTCAAATGAACAACTTCAAACTGCAGAGCTTTTCAAACTACTTCTAATAGGTCAGACTTTCTCAAGCCAACTTCAAAGTTTGTTCACAAACTTTTTTATCTAGTTATTATTCTTTTTATGAGACTAAAATTTCTGACTGCTACTCCTCCTAGAGCTTTAACTCTACAGACTCCAAACTCAGTCCAGATCTTCAGACTGATCTCGCCGGGTGTGCTATATCTTTTCTAACTGATCAGACTTATGATTTTCATAAAAATAAAGATTAAAAATCATAAAAATCCCATAGACTTACATTGACGGAATGTTCAGATGAGCCAAGACTATTCAAACTCCAACTGTCAAAATTCAAAATCTAAACAAACTGAAGCCCATTAGACTCAATCAGACTTCCCTTCTATGTACTATTTCTATCCAATTCAAACTAATTTAATCTTCCACTCTATCTAATTCTATTTCTAATCTATCTAAATCATGCTAGCAACATGCTAATCATGCTTTAAACATGCTAGTAACATGCTAAGAATGCTAACAACATGCTAGTAACTTTGCTAATCATGCTAGCAAAATGCTAATCATGCTAGAAACATGCTAGCGACATGCTAATAACTTGCTAATCATGCTAACAACATGCTAGCGACATGCTAGTAACATGCTAATCATGCTAGAAACATGCTAGCGACATGCTAGTAACATGCTAATCATGCTATAAACATGCTAGCGACATGCTAGTAACTTGCTAATCATGCTAACGACATGCTAATCATGCTAGAAACATGCTAACGACATGCTAATAACTTGCTAATCATGCTAACAACATGCTAGCGACATGCTAGTAACATGCTATAAACATGCTAGCGACATGCTAGTAACTTGCTAATCATGCTTACGACATGCTAATCATGCTAGAAACATGCTAGTGACACGCTAGTAACATGCTAATCATGCTAGAGAGATGCTAATAGCATGCTAATCATGTTAGAAACATGCTTGCGACATGCTAGTAACATGCTAATCATGCTAGAAACATGCTAGCGACATGTTAGTAATATGCTAATCATGCTAGCGACATGCTAGTAACTTGCTAATCATGCTAGCAAACATGCTAGTCACATGCTAATCATGCAACAGCATGCTAGTAAAATGCTAATCATGCTATAAACATGTTAGCGACATGCTAGTCACTTGTTAGTCTTGCTAGCTACATGCTAGTAGCATGCTAATCATGCTAGAAACATGCTAGCTACATGCTAGTCACTTGTTAATCATGCTAGAGACATGCTAGCAAAATGCTAGTCACTTGTTAGTCTTGCTAGCAACATGCTAGTAGCATGCTAATCATGCTAGAAACATGCTAGCGACATGCTAGTTGCATGCTAATCATGCTAGAGACATGCTAGTAGCATGCTAATCTTGCTAGAAACATGTTAGCGACATGCTAGTAACATGCTAATCATGCTAGCGAAATGCTAATCATGCTAGAAACATGCTAACGACATGCTAGTAGCATGCTAATAATGCTAGAAACATGCTAGCGACATGCTAATAACTTGCTAATCATGCTAGAAACATGCTAGCGACATGCTAGTAACATGCTAATCATGCTAGAAACATGCTAGCGACATGCTAGTAACATGCTAATCATGCTAGAAACATGCTAGTGACATGCTAGTAACTTTGCTAATCATGCTAATGACATGCTAATCATGCTAGAAACATGCTAGTAACATGCTAATCATGCTAGAGACATTCTAGTAGCATGCTAATCATGCTAGAAACATGCTAGCGACATGCTAGTCACGTGCTAATTATGCTAGAGACATGCTAGAGACATGCTAGTAACATGTTAATCATGCTAGTGAAATGTTCATCATGCTAGAAACATGCTAATCATGCTAGAAACATGTTAGCGACATGCTAGTCACATGCTAATTATGCTAGAGACATGCTAGCAGCATGCTAATCATGCTAGAAACATGCTAGCGACATGCTAGTAACTTGCTAATCATGCTAACGACATGCTAATCATGCTAGAAACATGCTAGCGACATGCTAGTAACATGCTAATCATGCTAGAAACATGCTAGCAACATGCTAGTCACTTGCGAGTCATGCTAACAACATGCTAGTCACTTGCTAAACCAACCTAGCAACCACCCTGACTACCCTAGCAACCACATAGCAACACCTTAGTGACCAGCCTGGGAACCCTAGCAACTGCATATCAAGACCCTAGCAACCGACCTGGGTACCTTAGCAACCACTTAGGAACACCCTAGCAACCACCCCGGGTACCCTAGCAACCGCATAGAAACATCTTAGCAACCACCTAGAATACCCTAGCAACCACTCTGTGGTCCGTAGCATCTATCTATCTATCTATCTATAATCTGACCCTATCTATCTATCTATCTATCTGTCTATCTATCTATAATCTGACTATATATAACTTTAAGCTTTTAAAACTGTTAAATTTCAAACTATTTCAGACTGAAAAGCTTCAAACTTAAACTTTTAAAACTTATAAAACTTAAACTTTTAAAACTTATAAAACTTAAACTTTTAAAACTTATAAAACTTATAAAACTTAAACTTTTAAAACTTAAACTTTTAAAACTTTTAAAACTTAAACTTTTTTAACTTTTTTTTAAACTTTCCAAACTTTTTTAAATTTTTAAAACTTTTTAAAACTTTCTGGTCCGGCTTTCTCAAGCCAACTTAAAGTTTGTTCACAAACTTTTTTATCTAGTTTTAATTAAAATCCTCGGTATCCATGTGATGATTTGTGTGAGGAACAGATCCAAATTCAAACCAATCATCAGCGATATGTATCTCTTTTCTCTGTAGCTATAGTAACAATTTCAAAATTTGCCGTTAAGAAGTTTTACAACAAGTTTTGCAGCAGCGATATCAAACGCTCATTGGCTCTCGCCGGTTTCGTCATAGATTGCGACATGCCGTGTTTCCGGTGATGCGTGTTTTGAACAAGCGGCAACCTCCTGCTCTCTCTCTTGAAACCAACACGGAAGTGACTAAAACTGTAATTCATCGACTGGCCGCTAGAGGCTGGCTGCAGAAGCGAGTCAATCCCATAGACCCCCCATGTTAAAATACCCAACTTTACAGCAGAAAAAAGTGGTTTTGGTATATATATATAATTTTGCCCTTCGTGACAACTGTGAGGGGGGGTGAATTTTTTTATAACTCATCCGTTTAAATTATATGAAGCCTTAAAGTTCTGCATAATTAAGGGCGTGGCCACTTGAGTGACAGGTGGATTGCCGCTGCTGTCGCGCGTGGTTTCAGCAACCAGCTCCACCCACATCCCGCCTTTTTGCCCATTTTCAATTATCCGGGAGTGACACGCTTCCAAGATGGCGACGGCCGGCTCCGCCCACTTTGAGCTTCAAAAATCCTCTTCAGAAACCTACGGGTGATGTCACGGACACTACATCCATTTTTTTTTACAGTCTATGGTTTTGAATAAGAAACGCGTGCCCTCACGGAGTTGATTGGGAGAGTATTTTCAGCGTTTAACAACTTAAATTATGCCCTGCTCCTCACACTAAACTATTATATTCCACCAGAGAGGACCGCGACTGCAACACATCGTCATTTGGACTACTGTGGTACTGATCTTTGACATTTCTGCAATAAATTATTGTGATTAAGTTACAAGTGTCTGTCTGTTACTTTTTTCTTATAGACTGTATAATTTATACACTCACTCTATTTTGGTTGATTTGTTCTTTATAAAAAATAAAACATTTTCAATGCAATACGTTTTTTATTGCACAGTTACACGACCTGTGAATTTTAAGGCTGATTTTCTGTTCAGTTTAATGTACTTTATTGGCATAGTTTGTGTGTACATTACCAAAACGAATAATGGCGATTATAGTAAATGCAATAATATCAAATATAAGATTCTGTATTGGATCTGGGCTATATAAGGCTCAGGTGTGGCTCAGATTTGGGGATTCTGGTTTACTTAAGGCTGAGAATTGGTACCAATAATAAAACCTGTTTTGGCCCAGTTCAGGGCCAGTTAAGGGTGATTACTGGCTGAGATTCGGGCCGGTTATGGCCCTTGTCTTTAATCCAGTTCTGGGCCACTTCAGGGCCGTCATTCTTTGCGGTACTTGGGCCGAGGGAAAAGTGATTGTCTGGCCCAGAAAATATTTGCTATGTGGGCAGGGCCGGATTTATGCACCGGCATTCTAGGCACGTGCCTATGCTCGCTCGTCCAGGGGGGGGGGCCCACACACAATGAAGAGAGATATATAATATATATTTTTTAAACTATGGGCAATCTACAACAGTAAAGAACCAAAACCCCAGAAGACATAACAACCAATAGGGAAAAAATGACAAAGGATTTCCATGTTTTCCACCTTTTTATTACAGAAATTGTGCTTTCTTTCTCCCGTTCTCATTCTCGGACGCACACACACAGACGCGCACATGCGGAGACGCTGCCCTGCGAATTTATCAATAAAATAGTTTCACAGCTGAAAAGCCACATGACATTTCTTAGTAGCGAGGTTCTTGAAGCAGTTAAACTTAAAGATTCGCTATTAGTAGAGACGCTGCTGCTGAACACTGCCGAGACGCACAGACGCAGGTATCTCTCTCTCTCTCTCTCTCTCTAATAACTGCATTAGCCACATATCAATAGCGCAAGTCTCTGTTATTAGCTCTAAAATGACATTTTGGAATTTGCAAAGGAAGGTTTGGGATGAGGAACGTAAGAAATTACTTCAACACACGAGATTTCAGGACGGAAACATGACAGATGTCTTGAAATAAATCATCTGAACTATATCTTGAGGTGGTTGTGACTTCAGGCCGTTAAAATTATTAGAGAAATGTACTCTCGAAGTGGTAATATGGCCACGACGCCGGAGCCTATTAATGGAACGGTTCTTAAAGAAAGAACTACATTCGATCTTTATTAACTGAACATAAGCGCGTAACGCTTTCCACTGATTACTAAATATTTTTGTTTGCTGGGGTGGTAATATTATATATTAATAAGGAAGGGGGGCCCAAAAATTAGTTTTGCCTGTGTCACGATAAGAGGTAAATCCGGCCCTGTATGTAGGCATAAGACGTAAAGTGGACATAAACGGCCGCAAGCTGTGCCACTAAAACACCAACTGGATATTTTTACCCAGCAAAATAAACCGCGTGTAAGAGTCTGTCTGCAGACACACGTCACTTCATTCAACTGTTCAGTTGCCAATGTTTAATGTTTAGTGACGGATTACAGAGTCTTCTGAAGGAAGGCCTTTCATTCTACAGCCACTGATTTAGAAGAGACCAAAATAGGTTGAAAAACACAGTATTTTTTTACTGTAGCTGTGTTTCCATCCAAAGATGCTAATTTAACTAATGTGCAAAACTGGAATATCGCATAAAACATTTGCTAATAAAGCAGCATTTCTGTCGAGTCAAAGAGAACAAAATCATCACTTTCTGATAAACTGGCACTAAATAAAAACTAGGAGAAGCCACTGAATATAATAAGCTTCATATATAATAAATGACTTGCGGCTCAGAGCGAGCAGAAACACAATAAATGCAGTCGGAGGCGGATGCTGCTGTTTGTGAACACAGTCGTGTTTAACACAATTATACAGAAATATACTGACAACAGACAATATTTTGATGTGCATGGAGGAATTTATTCGGTAAATGTGTTTCCATCATAGTTTATGCTCATTTGTTTCTTATCGGATAAAATGTTTTTCCTACTCAATTGTGTGCATGAGTTTTTATGTGCATTTTTATAATTTATGTGCATCTAGGCGTCTCCATCCAGCGATTTTTATGCAATATTCCAAAATGCGCAAAAAATAGTTGGAGGGAAACATAGCAAGTGTGTAGTGCATTACAAATGAAGTGCGTGATGATGAAATACAGTGCCCTCCACTAATATTGGCACCCTTGGTAAATATGACCAAAGGCAGCTGTGAAAATAAATCTGCATTGTTTATCCTTTTGATCTTTTACTCAAAAAATTCACAAATTTCCAACCTATCATTGAAGTAAAACAATTGAAAGTGGGGGGAAAATCTCATGATGAAATAAATGTTTTCACTATTTCATGTTGGCCACAATTATTGGCACCCAATTATTGCAACGTCCTTTTCCCAGGGTAACAGCTCTGAGTTTTCTCCTATAATGCCTGAAGAGTTTGGAGAACACCTGACAAGAGATCAGAGACCATTTTCTTCATACAGAATCTCTCCAGATCCTTCAGATTCACAGCTTCTTCTCTTCAGTTCACCTCACTCATCTTCTACAGGGTTCAGGTCAGAGGACAGAGACAGCAATGGTAAAAGATTCATTTTGTGCTCAGTGACCCATTTTTGTGTTTATTTTGATGTTTGTTTTGGATTGTTGTCCTGGTGGAAGATCCAAACACGGCCCATTATAAGATTTCTAACAGAGGCAGTCAGGTTTTGATTTTTTATCTGTTGGTATTTGATAGAATCCATGATGCCATGCATCTGAACAAGATGTTCAGGACCTCTGGCAGAAAAACAGGCCCACAACATTAAAGATCCAGCAGTATATTTAACCGTGGACATGGGGTACTTTTTTATCCCTGTTTGTACTAAACTCATCTGGTGGGTTTGCTGCCAAAAAGCTCTTTTTTCAGTTTCATTTGACAATAGAAGCCAGTGCCATTTGAAGTTCCAGTCGTGTCTGACAACTAAATTTGCTGGAGTTTGTTTTTGGATGAGCGAGGATAATTTTTCTTGAAACCCTCCCGAACAACATGTGGTGATTTAGGGGATGTTTGATATATTTTTTTTAGGTTTCTGACCCCAAGACTCAACTAATCTCTGCAATTCTCCAGCTGTGATCCTTGGAGAGTCTTTGGCTACTCAAACTCTCCTCCTCAGCGTGCATTAGGACGATATAGACACACGTCCTCTTTCAGGCAGATTCATAACATCTTTAGTTGATTGGAACCTCTTAATTATTACCCTGATGGTGGGAATGGGGATTTTCAATGTTTTAACTCTTTCTTACAGCCACTTTCTATTTTGTGATGCTCAACAATCTTGTTCTTCACATCAGAAATATATTCTTTGTTTTTTCTCATTGTGATGGATGATTAAGGGAATTTGGCCTTTGTGTTCCTCATATTTATAATCCTGTGGAACAGAAAGTCATGGCTGGACAATTTCATGCTCCTAGTCACCCTGGTGTGCTAAAAAATGTAAATATGAATGGAATATACTTCAGAGATATTTTACTCATACGAATTTCTAGGGGTGCCAATAATTGTGGCCAACATTCACTGGAGAAAAACATTTATTTCATCATGAGATTTTCTCCCCACTCTCAATTGTTTTACTTCAATGATAGGTTAGAATTTTGTGAATTTATTGAGTGAAAGATCAAAAGGATAAACAATGCATATTTATTTTCACAGCCGCCTTTGCTCATATTTATCAAGGGTGCCAATATTAGTGGAGGACGCTGTATAACAAGTGCTTTAACCCCTTAACTGCCCCCCTCCCTTTTAAAATAGTGCACTATTTAAAGTTAAATTGTTATAATTCATGAACGCTTTTGAATACAGACCTAAGGTTGGTCTCTTTTTAAAGAAGACAATCAGCAGATTATTGCAGAAGTGAGATCATTTCAAAAAATGAAAGTAAAAAAAAGTTTAAATAAAATGTACTGTACTATTTTTATTTTATGTAATATGACACCTCCCACTAAGGGGGAGGAGCCTGCTGAAAGATTTTAAAGAACCATTTCTATGGTAATGTCTGATTTCAAAACGGGATGAATTTTGAGGTTTTAAGCTTTCAAGTGATATATAATATATGATGATTACTAAAACATGTAGGAAAAAAAAGGAAACAAATATAATTTTTGTGTCTCCTGTTATGGTGTATATGTTTTGAGGTGCACTCTTGTCATATATTAATCTATTACTGCTCCTACATAATTTTTAACAACAAACAGTGGTAACATATCTATTTAGGAGTCTTGGACCTTTCCAACGATATATAGTTTGTCATGATAAGATTCGGATTTAATGGTGATATATTGAAGTATAGTTAGGCGTCTCGTATACGGGATGGTGACAGTTAAGGGGTTTTAATACAGGACTGCACAATTACCACAGACACGAGCAAACAATAGAAACCCAGAGCTTAAACACATTAAACTAACTACAGACAGGTGAGGCAACTAATGAGTAACCATGGAGACAAGCTAGTGGCAGCAACAAAGGAAACACTGCACAAAAGGTGCTTCATAGTGGAAGAAGGTTCTTCTGATTATGAAATGCTGTAAGAATCACAAGAATGTAGTGATTTATTTAAGAGCTGTCCTCTCAAAGGTCCTTTAGGGAACTGAAACTGGTTCTTCTACGGCTTGAACCCTTCATTTCTAAGCCTGAGTACATCAGAAGCACA